>JAFEMH010005033.1:0-45000 GCA_022495995.1 Adenophora triphylla var. japonica | reverse complement strand
AAGGTAATAGAGTCCAACCCAAAAATAACCCAAGTTGAATAGACTAAGCCCAAAATTCTTATCCAACTAGGAAAAGAAATACTGTACGACTTATTAATTATTAATTGAGAAAAAAATTTAATAAAAGAAAAAGAAACCAAAAATTGGGATTATTACAACAGGTGTGGCTAATCTATTGATAATGTATGCAGCAGTAATAAGACACATTCACCCTAAAATTGTTTGGTAATCCTGTCTCAGATCTAAGTGTTTGAGCAATCTCAAGAAGGTGCCTATATTTATGCTTAATAACTCCATTTTGTTGGAGTGTATCAGTGCATGAGGTTTCAAACTGAATGACATACTTAGCACAATAGCTCAGCATGTGATTGGATTGAAATGCATCACCGTTGCCTACTTAACCCTCTCTTCATAAACCCACGTCACCAAAATTTTTTTTTTATTATTATATCTCATTTTTTTATGCTTGTAAGCGTGGAAGGATGAGTGACGTGGGATATTTAAAGATGGGGGAGATATAATTTTAAGATTGCGATTTTAGGCTAGATTATTTTACTGATATATTTTTTTTAAATAGCAAAATAAATTTTTAATAAATATTAAACTAACATAATCTCTGCTTCACGTGTTATTAATAGTAACTAGTTTTACACCCGTGCGTTTAACGCACGGATAAATAAATTTGAAAAATTAACTTAAAAGATATAAAAATAAAAATAATTTAAGAAAATATAATTTTAAAGATATTTATTTCAACAAAAAATGTCATTGTATTAATCCAATAATATTACACATATAACTAACAAATTGAATTGTACATATTGAAATATTTATTAAAATACAAACTTATTAGTGAAATATTCACCTTTATTTTCAATATCAATAACATGTATCAAAGTTTTAAGAGTTGGTCTTATGAAAAACTAGTTTTTTCTTAAGATATGAAAAAACGTGTTTTCAAATTAAGCGGTGGCAATTTTGTAAATACTGGCAACCATGTTCAAAATAAACGGTGGCATTTTTGTAATTCCGGTTTCCCGTTTATGCCGTGCGTTAACAGATCGCCGGTGTGATAAAGTGCAGTCCACGTATCACAAAATGCCAGGTGAAAAAAAGTGCTTACCAATTTAACAAAGTGCCAGCCAGAATCGGCACTGGCACTTTGTTAAACTGGCACTGGCACTTTTATACGGGCACTTTTATATACATGAACTGGCACTCTTCACACTGGCACTCTGTTACACTAACACTGGCACTCTGTTACATTAATATTTTTGCTGGCTCTCAAAAACACAAGCACTGGCATTCAAAAACATGGACTCGGCATTCAAAATCACGTAAACCGGCACTCAAATACACATAGATCGGCACTAAAAACACTTTGGTAAACATTTTTGCCGACATTCAAAAAACATGGACTGGCATTCCAAAAACATGAACCGGCACTCAAAAAACAAAACCGGCATTAATATACACAAGAATCGGCACATCAAATCTCCAAACAACCACTTCGCCCGGCACTCCTAAATAAATAAACTCGGCACTCAAAAAAACAAAAGCGGCATTAGTTTACGCTATAATCGGGACTCAAAAAACAAACGCCGAAAAAGAAAGATCTCCATCCCCCGTCGAAGTTATTCGAAGGTGAGCTCGTTCATCAATTCCTGTTCATTCAATGAAATATAATGATATCTCCTACCCAAACCATAACCAATCAATCAATCGCACAACTCGCCTCACACAAATCTCATACGAATTGTTTAGATTTTACTGCCAATTGTTCTTAATTCACCCATAACCAATCAATCAATCAATCGCACAACTCCTTCAAATTTCTTCGACACCTTACTCCGGCCAATTACGAGGGTTGGGCCGTCTTCGCTCGTCGATTGCGATGATCGTTCTTTGGGAGAGAGGGATTTGGCCTCGGAGAAGGAGAATGGTGATGGGCGATCGGAGGTTACTGAGGTGCGTTGAGGCGGCGGAGATGGCGTAGGAAGATTTCTTTGAGGCTTGGTTGAGGGATTTGGTCCCAAGAACGATGGAGATTGGGCTCGGAGAAGAAGAAGACGCAGGCTCCTTTCCGGATAGAGAGAGAAGGTATTTGCGTATTCCGGATAGAGAGAGAAGGTAAAGGTAAAACACGTTTTTTTGTTAAGTTAACAAAAAACGCGTTTTTTATAAGTTTTTGGCAAGTTTTAAAATGTTTATAAAGGAAGTGACATCAACATCACTTGATCACCTATTTTTTACAAATATTGTCTTTTAAAAGAAGAACATTATTTGATAAATTTGTGCTTTAAAGAACTAACTAACTAAATAAATAATAAAAATATTTTATTTAGTAATTATACCCATGAATATTGAAATAGAAAATACTAATCATACTACTAACTAAAAGTTAATTTTATAATTCTATGCATTAACATTTTTTTTTAAATATAGTTAAGTTTTATAACACGTTACTCATATTTACGAATATTAAAATATTTATCATTTCATTTATAATTATAATTTATATTTATTTGAAAATACTATAATCAAATTTCATATAATGTTAGTTTTAGTTAGAAATTAAAAGATATACTCCATTCTTTAAAAAAAATCAACTTTATTAGAGCTGACTCAACATCGTTTAGAATTTTGCGAATGAGCTAAATCAATAATTTTAATATTTTGTCTTTTAATAACCTTTTCCATTGGTTAAAGAATAAAAAATCTAATAATATTTTATTTTTGAAAGAGCACTATAAATTGGATAATATTTAGAGGGAGTAAGTGCACTTTTATAAATTATTTTTAATGACTATATGGAAGAAAATTTAAATTGCAACAATTTTTTTTACAAGATTTCTTATGATAATTCATAAAAGGTATAAAATGTTATGATAAACTTGTACAATTTTTATTTAGTAAATATCTCTTTTTAATAGTGTAATAATTATGGTTAAAAATAGTGTAATTATTAAATGTATGGGAAGTAATGAAAATGACTTTTCAAATTCTGATATAATTTTGGAAGAAAAAAATGTTTATATCACTTGAGTCTTTATATATATATAGATTTTATTCTTTCTTGGCTATTCTTATTTTGACATAACTATCCAAGTTCACTCAACACTCGATATTGCATAGTATATTTTTTTCCTCTAACGTCTCCCTTCCTGTTCCGTCGACACCGTTCTTACCTTCTTGGCGATCACTAAAAATTCTAAACAAATTAATACTGAATTATGATTCGAACCATGTGTTGAATCACAATTTTTACAAATGTTTGAACTGCGAGATCTCGATCTAATCGAATCAGACCAATATGATGATCTGTTTTTTAATCATGATTTAATTTGGTCATTGTTAGAGTTGGACAGATGATTAGAAGGTTATAGCGTACTGGTACAGTGGTTAAGGATGGCCAAATCTGATCGGAACCGGATCGGAATCGAAAAATCGGTTCGGAACCGGATCGGAAAAGCCCGAAACAGGATCGGGTAGAAAATCGGAATCGGAGTAACCGGATCGGAGTCAACGACGGGCCGATTAAGGGTCACCATTTTGGTGAACCGGACCGGAAAAAAGCCCGGAACCGGATGAAAATTCCTTGGTTTTCAAGAGAACCGGACCGGAAAAGTCTGAAACCGGACCGAAAAAGCTCGAAACCGGACCGAACCGGGGAGAAAACCGAAACCGGAGTAACCGGACCTGAGTCAACGACGGGCCGATTAAGAATCACCATTTTGACAAACCGAACCGGCGATTTTCAACCCAAAATCAGACCGAAATCGGTTTTGGCCATCCCTAATCCCTAACAGTGGTACCCCTCTTAAACCATTTATCTCCCAAATAGAATCAACTCTCAACCCTTCATGCACCATAAAAGGGGGCTGATTGGCATAAAATCTTTCACGGAAAAAATTTATGGGCATTTGAAATTTGTAATATGAGAGCCTCCTCCCTCCTAAAATCTAACAACTCCCAACACTTTCCCGCAATTCTAGCTCTGTTCAAATCAATCCACAACCAAACCCGACCACCGCCGCCGTCTTATCTCACTCCTACCAATCTCAACGCACTCCTCAACGCAACCCATGAAACCAAAAACATCAGCCATGCCACCCAACTCCACACCCAAATCATTACCAACAACTTCCTTTCCCTCTCTTTCCTATTCAACAACCTCCTCAATTTGTACTCCAAATGTGGCCATCTCGCCCAATCCCTCACTTTGTTTTCCACTGTCCATCATCAATCTAACACCATTGTCACTTGGACTTCAATCATTACCCAATTATCTCATTCCGACAAACCTTTCCAAGCCCTTTGCTTTTTCAAGAAAATGATGAGTTCTGGATTGTTGCCCAATCATTTTACCTTTTCTACTGTCCTGCCTGCTTGTGCATATACCCAAATTCTTGTTCATGGTGAACAAATTCAGTCTTTGGTCTGCAAGTGTGGGTTTGATTTCAATGTTTTTGTGGGTAGTGCGTTGGTTGATATGTACGGGAAGTGTGGGGATATGGTTTTGGCTCAGAAAGTGTTTGATGAAATGCCAGAGAGGAATCTTGTTACTTGGAATTCTATGATTGTGGGGTTCCTGCAAAACAGATTGTATGATAGGGCGGTTGGGTTTTTCAAGGAAGTAATTGGTGAGAGGGGGGTGGTCTGTCCTAACCAAGTAAGCTTTTCTAGTGTTTTGAGTGCTTCCGCTTGTATGGTTGATGTGGATATAGGGAAGCAAGTTCATGGTGTTGCTGTGAAACATGGATTGGTTTGTTTAGCTTATGTAAAGAATTCTCTCATAGACATGTATTCTAAATGTGGGTTCTTTGAGGCTTGTGTTGAGTTATTTCGGACTGTTGAAGAGAGAGATGTTGTCACTTGGAATGTCATGGTAATGGGGTGCATTCACAATGACAACTTTGAAGAGGCTTGTAATTACTTTTGGGCTATGAGGCATGAAGGGTTGCCACCTGATGAAGTGTCATTAAGAAGTGCTCTTCATGCTGCTGCTAGTATTGCAGCATTGGATCAGGGTACTTTGATCCATAATCAGATAATTAAAACCGGATTTGAAACAAACATGTGTGTCACGAGGTCGTTGATTACAATGTATTCTAAATGTGGTAAATTGGATGATGCCTATCGGTTATTTGATGACAGTGAGAGCCTAGATGTGTTGCATTGGACAGCCATGATATCGGCTTGCCAGCGGCATGGTTGTGTAGATCAAGCACTAGAATTGTTTGAGGATATGCTATGTGAAGGCATCACACCTGATTATATAACTTACATTAGTGTTTTATCAGCTTGTAGCCATGCTGGGCGTGTTGATGAAGGGTTTTCTTACTTTAATTTAATGACTGAAAGGCACAACATGAAACCAGGGCCAGAACACTATGCCTGCATGGTTGATTTGCTTGGTCGTGCTGGTAAACTGTGTGAGGCCAAGAGCTTTGTGGAATCAATGCCAATTGCACCTGATGCATCTGTCTGGGGTGCTCTGCTTGCAGCCTGTAGGAATCACAGGAATCTTGAAATGGGCAGAGAAGTTGCAAAGAGGCTTATTGAAATTGAACCCAATAATTCTGGAAATTATGTGCTGCTTTATAACATGCATGCACAATGTGGAATGTTGAAAGAAGCTAATGAAATAAGGCGATTAATGGGTGTCAAAAGGGTTAGAAAAGAGATTGGGTGTAGTTGGATTGATCATAATAACAAAACCTTCGTCTTTACAGCTAATGACAGGTCAAATTTCAAGACCGATGAGATTTATGAATTATTGGAAATGTTAGAAGAGTTGGTGAAAAAGAAAGGATATATGGCTCTGACCCACTATGCAGACTGCAATGTAGAACATGATTGAATTCTGAAGCTCCAATAAGGATTAGGAAGATTATGAAGACTTATGGCGATTGACATTTTTTGAAGTTTGCTTCTGGTATGTTTGAGAGAGAAATTGTTGTCACTGATATCAAGCAAATCAACGTTTCAGAGAGTTCGTTTTCATACAAAGGCGACTATTGGTGACTTTTGACTCATTTGATCCTTCTGCTAACTCTCACATCCTTGTGCAAATACATACTAGTTTTTAGTTTTAGTTATTCTTTTCCGTGGTCTTGGTTATTTGACATATAATATAATTACATCCCATTATTTTTAAGTATCTTCACTTTGATTGAAGATCTGGGGCTAGAAAGAAGCTCATTTTGGCTGATAGCATGTCCATGGGTTTTAGAGTTATGTGATTAAAAATTCACCCAATTTTTTCAATTAATATGCTTATTTTAACATGCTAATATTGCTAGGCATCCTTTCTCTATTATGTTATCTTCTCTTTTCGCTTTCACTTTTCTGTCAATTCAGAGAGAATGTGATTGCTGCCAAATTAAATTGCTTCATGAAGTTATGGCTCATACATTAAGTAAAATGAATTAGTCCAATTGACATCTCTTGCAAGGGATATGCCTATTACATTTTGATGATTTGCTTAATTCATAATGTTTGTTGGCTTGCCAGGTGAAAAGGCATTATAACTTTTCCTCCTATATGTTGGCAGAGGATGTTGAGTAATCTTCATTTCTTTTGTCGGTATTTCTTGGCTCCTCTTCTTTGTGGGAGAGTCCTTCATGCATTTGAAGTTTCACCTTTGTTGTGGGGGTGATGAAAGCTTGAGAGTTTTTTTTTCTTTTTTGTACTCTCAAAGCTTTGAATTGAGTAGCCCCACTCTTCTTGGAATGAAGGTTGACAGCAGCACCTTTTGGCTTTGTTTGCTTGTTGGTCTTTGACTTTCAGTAGGGGTAATGTTTAGCCCTTAAGCCTTCTAATGATAACTTTCTTTTTAAACTCGCTTAGAAGTTTCTATATTTTTGCGATGATTGAGGGAATGGAGGGTCCATTATTTTCCATGAATTAAATGATACTCATGAGGTAGAACAACCTTTAGGGAAAGTGTTTAGGAAAAGAAAATGACTTTGATTAATGAAGAAATTAAAACAGACTCGATAGTTTAGATGCCGCAAACTAGAGAAGGTGAGAAGTACTAGAAAGACAGAACGAATCTTCGAGTTAATACTTTGGAAATTTAAAACCTAATCTACTTCCATCAAAGGAGAAAGGGAAAGGATTGTTGTAGCCCTAAAATGGTAAGCGTAGATTTCTTTTCGGAGCTTCATCTTCTTCATGGATTATGAGGGAGAGGATTGGTGATGATGTTGGGACGTTCTAACTCTACATTTTCAAAGAGGTCTTGGATGATGTCTTTCAAGTGGTGGCAAGTGTTGGTGTCGTGACCGGTGAAGTTGTGGTACTTGCGGAATAAGTGATGAGCATGATTAGGACCCATATCTCTGGGAGAAACACCTTCTCTTGTTCGAATCTTTCCTTCTTTTACAATGGTGTCAAGGAGACCCTCTTGAGTGATTCCTTCGAGTTTGTCATAGTATCTCTCCTTCTTTTTCTTCTTGGGAGGAGTAGTAGAGTATTAGCCGGCGTTGGAATGGTTGAATCTATTGAGGTAGGCATGATCCCAATATTCCTCTTGAGCTTATAGGTAGGTACGAAGTGCTTTGATTTCTTCTTCGTAGTATTCCTTTTGTACTTGTAGACGAGTTTGAAGTGTTTCAACATTTTCCTTATAGTAATTACTTTGGGCTTGTAGGCTATTTTGAAATTTTCCCTCCATTTGTCGTTGGAAGTGGGTAAATAAGACATGAGCATGCCCTTCGACCATTTGATTCACTTCCTATTCTAGACGGGCCTTTAGAGCATCGATTTCTTGTGTAGCTTGAGTGTTGGGAGGAGAATCAACCATTCTGATGGAACTAGTTTCCTTGATGTCGAACTTTGGTGATGAACCTAGATGTGTAGCAACCGTGTTAAATCATGATCGGATCCCAACAAGTCGGCTGAATAGGGTGCATGAAGGCTTGATGTTTTGGCCAAAACACGAAAAGACAGAACACTTGTCTCGCACAGGACAAGCAGTCTCGCGCGAGACAACACCAGGGGAAGTCACATTTTTTTCTGATTTTAATCCAAATTTTGGTCTGACGAAAAATCCGTTTTGGGGATTTCTAACATTCAGAATCCAACCTAGGGGCCTAGGGGTCGAAGTTATCTCAAGTAACATCAAGTTTTGTGCAATAAATTTGGTGAGAAATTTTTCTCTTTAGGGGCAAATCCGAAGGGACAATTATAGGGACATTTCCGAAGGGACAAATCCAAAACGACAATTTATTGGTTTCTTTTTCATGACTTATTGCACAAAAAACGATCTTGACAAGAAATTACAACGACTCCAAGATCAAACCGACCGGTCACGGAGTGTCCTAAAAAGTAAATCTACATGATATGTGCGATGCAGAGCTGGAAGGCTAGACTCCCCGCGATATGACAAACTAGGTGGATTGAAGACGCGGAGTGGGATGATCCAACTTCGGAGAGACCGGCGACTAGGTGGTTACCGTCATCCGTCCTTAGTGTGGGTCCCGAGTTTATCAAGGATATGTAGTGCAATGACAGTTATAATATGAGTGCGCGTGTGTGAGAGTCAATCAAGGTGATAGAGAAAAATAGAGATTTTTTTAAAACAAAAGAAAAACAGATAATGGCCGCACCAAGTGGTTGCCTACGTTTCTCCAAAATTAGGAAGACTCAGGCCATCGTAGTTTCACATAAAGAGAGAGAGAGAGAATTAAATTAATTAATTACAAAGCCCGAGTCAATCAATGACCGGAAAAAATTAAAATAATTCAATCTCACGCAAGTATATGAGTTTAAGTAATTAATAATTACTCTATCCTGCAAAATAAAGTTAATACAAGCAAAATAGAAATAATAATTTATTTTGATTTTTCTGAATTTTTAAAACTTTACTGTAAGTTTTTGTTTTTTTTTTATATGGTCAAACTTTTAAAGAAAAGTCAACCAAGTATTTTTTTTCTTTTGCTTTTGTGTGCGGTCAACTTTGAGAAAAGTCAGCAAACCCAGGTTTTATTCTGCCGAATATTAGTTTCGCGGGGGACAACTTTTTCCTGCGCTGGACAAGTAGTCTGACAGTTAATTTTTTTTTTACGAAAACAGTACAAAAAAATCAGAAAAAATCCAGAAAAAATCAATTTTTTTGCAGGAAATTAAAAAGATTGATAATACTCAATTGTAACGTAAGTCTAACCCTCTTAAATAATTATCTCCAGCAGAGTCGCCAAACTGTAGCGTTGCCATTTTATTGAATAACAGTGTCACCACTTATCATTTATTTAGAAAAAACAATAAGAAAAACCTTTTTGATGATTTAAAGAGATTTGAGGGTTCGGGGGTTAAGTTATGGAATGGGAAGGTCGAGGAGCATCCATTCCATCCAATTCGGAGATCGGTCTTGCCAATTGAGTATTATCATGTTGGTATAATGCCTTAGGCTTTAGTTATGTTTAACTTAAACCGTTATGTATCATCTTTATCCTTGATTATAGAGAAAGTTTATCATTTGATTATTATATATTTTGCATATTTATTGTAATAATCTCCGTCCCTAATTGTTAAGTGAATAATTAGTATAATTGTTAATGGATAATCATATGATGATTATATGCATAGAGATGTACATAAAAATTATGTGTACTTGTTAGTGAACAAGTGACTGGACTTGACCCGTATGAGATTTATGTCATGGTCAAATGTCATAATTAAATCTCATATGGTCACTTCATTTAGTCCCTAGACCTGAGATTATCATGACCTTACATATGATGAAAGTTATGTTTGATTTTAGTCAAACGATATCTTAACATGATATTTATAAAGTCTATCTTTGGCATGATCGGATTCATGATGGGAAGGATGATAAGTCAAGATGGAATTTGTCCCTCGAAAGAGAGATGTTTTGCTTGGGCCCCTCGATGAGTGATAACGATGAAAGTGTATGGCCATACCCCAATGCGATTGGATTATCATTATACTCAATATCGAGAAAGCATTGAACAAATACAAGTTGACGTGGACCATGACTTGTGTTCAATATAACATCGTGAGACAAAGGGAGAAATGGAAGTGTACCATTGGAAACGTGAACTCTTACGTTATATTAATTGGGTAGACATAATGGCTTGCTAGAGTCCGCTTATGTTTTATGAGAGTCGATATAATCGGATTCATTGCCAACATAATATAATCATATTGGGTCACACACAATTGGAATGAATTGGTTAAACCAAAAGAAGAAAATTGAGAGTTCCTGATCTGGCAAGGGTCATCGCGCGACAGATCTTGCCCAGAGGTAGCAAGAGGTCGCGCGACAAATATAGCCACATAGGCGGTTTACAGACTGTTTCCTAATACGATTAGGACACGAATACTAATACTAACGTAGTATAAATATGAGGTATGTAAAACCCTATTGGTTAGACGAATTTTTTAAGGAAAAAATCACAATAAAGGTTTCTCAATTTCTCTCTAAGGTTTAAGGATCTAGCAATCCTCAAGAACCGTTCTTGGTTCATTCAAAGGTGTGGATACTACTAGAGGGTCTTCGCTCGTACGACGATCAAGGCCTAGAGTTCTAATCTGAAAATTCAAGTTTTTGAAGATCGAAGTTTGTGATTCAAAATCACATTGATAAATTGTTCGATAGCTCAAGAACGGAAAGCAATTAAGGTTGGTAAGTTCTATTGCATAGGAATTCAATTTAATCGTATAGAACGGATCTTAGGGCTCTTGGGTTTTGTGTTAATTATGCTTAAATTCCGCTGCGCATGGACCCATAAAATCCAACATATCAATCAAACAATATTTAAATTAGAAAACCCTAATTAATTTCTTAATTAGGAATGTCGGGTTGTATGCTTCGAGATCTCTTCCATTGATTGAAGGGACTCTAGATTAACCCTTTTGATAGGATTACACTACTCTAAAAGCAATTGGAGGGGGTTGAGAAGAAGAAAGTAAAAATATAGGAGTTTACCTTGTGTTTATGGAGTATTTGATTTAGAACGTGGTTCTAAGTGTTTTCCTTGGTCGAGAAGTGATTCGGACATAGTTCCGCCTTGATTTTAGGCTTGAGCCTTGATGTTCGTCAATCAACAAGGTTGATGGACAAATTTAGGAGTTGTTTATGAGGGTTTTGAAGGAATCATTCAAGGAGAGAAACCAACAAATGGTGTGTGTTATGTATTTTCGATCAGGGATCGGGGGCCTTGAGATACTGAAAGTCATTAGATATTTATAGGGGTTTTAAGAGGTAAAAGTGAAATAGGATTCCACCCAAGGAAGATTTTAGAACTCCACAATCATTGGATACCCGGATTGGATAAGATTTATCAAGAGAAGAGGTTGAAACGGAGAAGGAATGTGATTCTACACATCCTGCAGAGGGCTTGCCTCGCGCGAGACACGTATGTCCCGCGCGGGATAATATTGTCATTTGACCATTTTGTCCTCTTCAGTTGTTCCGTTAGTCAGTTAGGTCCAAAACTAACGAGGTTAGTTAGAAACTTAACGAAATATGTCGAAACTAATATGCTTTCATCAAAATACAAAAGAGAGACGAAGAGTAGTATAATCATGAATTATTGATTTAAAATGGGGTGTCTACAACCGAGCACACATATGTGTCTTCAAGACACCCTAACTGTGCCACTAAAGTAGCACTTAGAATTTCCCTCATTGGCAACTAGGCAAATCCAGCGCGCATCGAATCTTACTAACCGAAACAGATGAAGCGATCATATCAGTGGAATCCCTAACAATACGTACCTTTTCTTCGATTCCTTCCTCGCTTACCAAATGTGCCAGTGCTGCTCTTGTAATAACCCAAAAATTTTTGAGGATTATTTGATCAATTGTTAAATTTTCAATTAGGCTTTTAGAGGGACTAATAAATATATTGAAGTCTTAGAAATTATATTATGTGGGTTTAAATTATTTAGATGAGTTGGGCTTGGGTATTGGGCTTAGGTTTAGTAAAATCCTTTTTATTTTATTAATGAATTTGACCCTTTTTAATTAATAAATAATTTTATTATTTGTTATTCCTTATATTAGTTGGGTTAGAAGTTGTGGGCCAATCGTTTTGGGCTTAAGTTACTTAATGGGCTTAGAATACGTTTGGGCTATGTTTTTTTTAAAAAAATATAAATAAATAAATAATAGTTTCTAAACCTAGGAATCTTTATTTTACTTAACCAAGAGAAATAGAGAGAGGGAGGTGGCACCTCCTGTGCCAAGAGAAAGAGAGAGAACCGTGAGAGAAGAAGGAAAAAGCTGGGAGAAAAAAAAAATGCCATCCAACTTGAAAAAGAAAAGGAAGAGAATTGCTGTGTAAGAGGAAAACAGAAAGAACAAAGGTAAGGTTTGTATTCGATTCGTCCAATAATTATTGTTCTTAAATTTAAAGTCTAGAAAATTCTAAAAACTCTTGAGATTAGATTGGGGTTTTTATTATGAATATATTATGTGATGAAAAATATAAATCCTATAAAAGATTATTGAAATAGGATTGTGTATGAATTAATGGAGGTTAATCTAGGATTGTTCATACCAAGAAAGATTTAAAGAAAAATAAATATTTTTGTGTGTTTTGTATGTGTGTGTCGTGTGTGTGTGTGTTTTGTGTAAATAATTTTTGATGTAAAATTGTTTTACAAATTGATTTGGGTAAAATATTTGGTATCAAAAAGGTTTTGATTTTGAATAAAAGTGTTTTTGGTTAGAAATCTAACCAAGATTAAAAGCTGAAAATCAGTTTTCAAAACCCTAGTGACCCAAACTGAAAATCTGGAAATTAGGGGCTGTTTTGTAAATCCTGAAAGTTAGGGGACTGTTTTGTCATTTCTGAAAGATGAGGGACTGTTTTGTAATTTTTGAAAGTTGAGTGTCTGTTTTGCAAAATTCTGAAAGTCAAAGGACTTCTTTATAATTTTAGAAAGTTAAAGAACCTTTTTGCAATTATGAAAACTAAAGGGACTTTTCTTGGAATAAAAAAAACTTAAAGGGACCTTTTTGAGAGTAATGAAAAGTCAAAAGACCTTTAGGAAATTATTTAAAAAGGTGTAATTATTGTGTGTAAATGTGTTTTTGATTAAAGTAAAGGGAATAAAAATGTTAGAAACCTAAGGGTAGTTTGGGTAAACCCTAGGGGTGTTTTGGTATTTATGTAAAAGGGTATTTTGGAAAACTCTAGAAGTGGAAAGCAACTTGAGACGGAGTTAAATAGAATTAACTCATAAGTTAGTGAAGTAAAATAAAGTTAAGTTGGGACGGAGTATTAAGTAGTTAATCCGTACTTAACGGATATTATTTATTTGTGTAGATCCGATCGGAGTTAGCAATTGTTCGAGTACAAATAATCGAGGTAAGGGATTATACTTCTTTAAGTTATTTGATTTCCGTTCCGTTTCATTGTTTAGGCTTCCGCATATTTCTTGGCGATGTACGTTCCTTTGATACGTAAAAGCTGACCTTGTGTCAGTATTTGTTTTGACTCCCTCGTTTACCGTTAATTGCTAATCTTTTGTTATTCGTTTGCTATATCGTCCTTTTGTTTTTGTAAATACAGAATTTTGTGGTTATTGTGAAAGTTCGTATTCTGTATAAAAAATGAGTTTTTATATGATGTGATTTTTGTTCCATTAATGATCACTAAGTTAGACAACCTGCTTCGGCGGGGTATATTTGATATTTGGCCTTCGGGCAAACTTAGTTCACCGCTTCAATGTAGGAGTGGTGGAGTGTTCGGATACATCGTTTAGGACTCATGAGTCAACCTTAGTGCTCCTTGTGGGCTTTTGTTCCCTTTATGGGATTTTGGTTTGATAAGGTCAGTGGACCACTTGTGTGATCATGATGTCTGTGAATGATTTGATTATCTACAGCTGGTATGGGACAGTTGTAGATGATTAGATCATTCGAGTCAACTTTGTTCAGCTT
Source organism: Adenophora triphylla var. japonica (assembly GCA_022495995.1). NCBI lineage: Eukaryota > Viridiplantae > Streptophyta > Magnoliopsida > Asterales > Campanulaceae > Adenophora > Adenophora triphylla. The sequence goes on along the minus strand of JAFEMH010005033.1, from coordinate 31,080 downwards.
ATCAGTCCTTTGAAATTCCTAAAAATCTGTGAGTGGTTTACTTAGTTAAAGCTGGTATGGGACAATTTTAATTAAGTAAATCATTCGAGTCAATTGGAATCGATTTCGCCATCATTTGAAACTCTAAAATAATTGTCATCTCAGTTGTGAAACCGTTGAGATTTTGAAAGTCATTTGGTTTGAAATTTGGTAAATAACTATTTTGAATTTGTGTTCTGTTATGTCTTCGATTGTTATTTGACTTTTTATCGTTTGATATTCCTTCAGGTCAACTCCTCCTTAGTAATCGGAGGGGTTGTATATAAACTTACTGAGCATTGTTCGCTCACCCTTTCATACTCTTTTTCTTCCAGATTTCATATAGGAAGAAGGTGAAACGGTTCGGGAGCACTTCGTAAGGAGTTCAAGGATCGTTCTAGTTTATTCATTTTTAGACTCTTTAGTTAGTTATTTAAGTTATTTGAAAGTTGTAAGACTTTAAAGATTGTGTTGAGCTAGTGGATTGTACTAGCCGTTGGAATTATTACCGTTGTCCACATTAAGTTATTTCAAATTATGGTTAGTGTTTGAATTATGATTTTTAGTAGCCGTTGAAGGTTATTTTATTATCAATTAAGTATTATTATTGTTGTGGAAATTCGGGGTCGTTACAGCTCTAGCATAGGATACTCGGTTCATCCCCCCTTTCTCCTCCATAGTATCAGATTGTGTGTGTCGACTCACTAACTGTGGCTTGCCCAGTTCAACTCCACCTTGAGTAACTCGTTGCTCCACCTGTTTGCCAACCACCCCACAAGAAGCCTCACATCATGCTTACTCCAAATATGTCTTTATCATACCTTTTGTAGTACGACGCTTGACACTCGAGCCAAAAAATGTAGAACCTTGGAGGACGTAGAAGGAACCTCATTTTAACCCTTTCAGAATAGCGTTCGAACCTTTGCAGACATATACTGCTCCACCTTCACCTTTTAAATTGTACCCCATCTTGTCTAGCCAACCAAGCAATATCAGATTCTTTGCTACTTCAGGAACATGTCTAACCTCGTTCAACGTACCAAACTTACCACCAGAAGTTCGCACCCTTATGGAACCCATGTCAACCACCTTGCAGACGGACCATTAGCCATGTAAATATCGCTACCCCCTGCACCTGCCGTACGTTGCAAAGCATTCCCTGCGTGTACATATGTGATAAGCAGCTCCATAATCAATGCATTTTCCATGCCTTTGTCTTCTTTGGTTACTAGAGCATAATCCTCCTCATTGTCATCTGCCATTGCTACATTTGACTCAAATTTCTCGCTTTTTCTTATCCTTGGACAATCACGTTTTCAGTGCCCCTTTTCCTTACAGTAATTACAAACATCTCCAGGTCTTGGACCCTTTCTAGAAGAATCCATGTTTCTCCTACCTTGCCCCATATTGCCTTCCGCAATCAAACTAGCCGCGACCGAGATTTTCAGACATACACCACTCGCTTTTTGGCGCAAATCTCTGGTCTTGAGGCCAGTCTTTACCTCTTCCATAGTAACCGTGTCCTTACCATTAATGCATGACTCCACATACCCCTTATATGACATTGTTAAAGAAACCAACAGAATAAGAGCAACATCTTTATCATCGATTTTCACTTCAATATTACGTAATTCAAGTAAAATAATGAAGTAAGTCGATCTAGGAGCTCCTTAATAGGCGTACCTTCAGACATTCGAAGAGCGAACAACTTCTGCTTCATTTATAGCTAGTTCGTTAGAGACTTCGTCAAGAACATCTTCTCCAACAGCAACCACAAAGCCCCACCTGAATCACTACAATGAGTAACATACGCCAAGATGACATCATCAAGCCTCTTGATGATCTGCGATGGGCCTTCTCATCTAGAGTGATTAGATTCGCCGCTTCATTCACTTTCTTCGATGTGGGAACAAACGCTACCTTTGAATAACCCTTATGATTTCTCGACATCTGCAGCCTATCGGAGCTCACAAGTCTTTGTCTCTTGACAAAGCCTTCATCTTGATCTGCCATAAACTAAAATTGTTCCTCCTATTAAACTTGTCGATCGTTGATTCCATGTCTAAATCCATCTTTCTCTCAAGCAGTGGAATACCTAGACGCTCTTCAACCAAATAGCTCTGATACCAGTTTGTTATATCCACGAGTGGGCAGAGGGAGAACAATATTATAAATATGGAGAATCACCAATTATAAGTTCTAATCTAATGCACAAATTTTGGTAACAAAATTCCCGACTATGCAAACCTTAGATCTAAAACATCAGATGAGAAAATTGAACTGCACCAAACAAGCAAGAAAATCTATGGAGCCCAAAGAAATCACTAGTATGGGATCCTAGAATTATTGATTGTCTATCACACTAGATCACGAAAAACGATAGGCGAAATAGTAATATTTATACTGTTCAATTCTCTAACGCGAAAGAAATCCAAATCCTACAAAGAAACATACTTGTTGCGGTAGAAGGAAACTGTCGGCCAACAAGAGTCCTAGCCGACCCAATATGCTCGGCCTAACATGTGGCCACATCATGTGTCCACTTTGCTAAGCTCCTTTCTTCAGTCAAGTAGGTTTACACTTCAAGTGTGCACTGGTATGTTCAGTCCAACTGCGCTATACTCCAAATTGCATTTAAATCCTTCTCGTCTGCCGACTTCGACTCAAATTCCCTATTTATTCTTGGACCGTTTTGTCAACTGAACTTCTACAAAGGGCTAATGGTACATTGGTACCCCAAAAATTCATGCAAGTTGCAATGTGAGTTCCAATATTTCATTTTTGATAATTTAGTACATAATATTCACATTTTGTGGCAAAATGGGGTCATTTTGGATGACAATGGATAAAGCTAACGAAATGAACGAAAAATCTAACGAGCATCTTTGAAACTAGCATTGCACCATTATTTGTAACACTTCAAAGACGAAAACAAAAAGAAGTTAATTAACAAAAAATACAATAAAAAATAATTCTAATCAGTGATTCAAATTTAAAAAATAAATAATAAGAAAGGTTATTTATAAACATCATAATTACACCACCAACTTAATTTTATTTTATTTTATTTTCAAAATTAGATAAAGTCGAAATCAATGAAGTAACAAAATCTACACCTAACTTATTTTCTATTCTCCCGATTAACATTATAAAATTATGGTAATTAAAGTATAAAGAATCAAATAAAAAATAACAAAATGTACTCTAGTACCCTTTTTAATATTCACATCTAGACATGTCCAAATAGAATCGGAAATCGACGAAACCGGTGGGTAGAACTGAAATTGGGAATCGGCGAGAATTGAAAACCGTCGGAACTGGGAATCGAACGTAACCGGGAACCGGATTGAAACGGTTCGAATACGAATTCACCATATTGAGAACCGAGAAACCGGCGGAACCGGAAATCGGGAATCGACGATTGATCAAGGTAAGTTAAATGTAATATTAGAATTTATTTAGTATTTGTACTTGTAGTGTAGTATTGTTTTATTTAAATTAGACTAGAATTTAGATAAATGTTATTCTATCTTTAGTAATATACTAACCAAATTTTATCCACTTCTCATTCTTTTCAAAAACATACTTCTCAAGTGAAAAAAAAAAAAAACAGATTAGTTAGCATCTTTACTGTCTTAAGAGGTTTGAATTAAAAAAAAAAAAAGTTAGATGGTGAAGAAACCGGTGAAACAGTTGAAATCGGAATCAAAACCGACGGATAGAACCGAGAATCGAATTAAAATGATTCAAATACGATTTCAACTATTTGAAATTGAAAATCGAAGACGGTTTCGAAATCGAAAATGGGGAACCAAAATCGGAACCGTTTGGACGTGTCAGTGTCACATCTGTTTCTTCAAAGAAAAAGAAAATCACATCGCCTTCGATCAATCCTCCATAGTCATCGTTCCCCCAAGATCCCTCCGACCACCCAACCCAACCCAACGCCACCACCACACTAGAGTCAACACCGCCTCCCTAATCTTCTCATCCTCTTATTTTCTCCGCTCATCACTCATGCCTCACAGTCCATCGTCGACTCCTCGCCCTCTTACCACGCCCCTATTTTCGACCACCCTCGTCCCCCGCTTGCTATCTCTTTCTTCACCGGCCACAACATTTAAAATCTTATCTCTTACTTGGCCAAGGAATGGAACCCACCCTTTCTCTTTTACTGAAAGTCGAATCGAACCTGCAGCCAGTCAAGTCCAACTTTCCTAGTTTCAATTTTCCATCTCCGATGTCCGTCGTATTTTCGCCGGTATAATAGCCGGAAATCGCCCTATCTTCGCCGTTCTCAGGTCAGACCTCAATCTCTCTTCTCTTTCAGTCTCTTTCACATAGTGTTTCTAGCGCATATATGCCCATCATATAAATATATGTTCATGGACACCACAAATTGTTGTATCTGTGTTTGAGCTTCTCTAATGGCTGTAAAGCTAAATCCTTTGAGACTTTCTTCTAGATTTCACAGATGGGTTCATTTAATTGCCTCTTTCTCTACAACTTCTTGTGCCAACTGCATTGAAATTATCCCTGAAATTGATCAAACCCCCGTAAATTCTTCAGATTTTGACTCAAAGATTCAATTTTTGAAGAGTAAACTCCAACCCGAAACCTTATGTCGTGTTCTTGATTCCACAACTGATTTGGGTTCTTCTTTAAAGTTGTTCAAATGGGCTTCTCTTCAAAAAAAAGTTTCAGCACACAGCTGGTACATTTTATCAAATAATTTTGAAATTGGGAATGGCTGGAAATGTTGACGAAATGGAGGGATTTTGTTGTGAATTGGTAAAAGAGAGATGCCCCGGTTTAGAAGAAACTCTTTTAGCATTGATTGATTCGTTTGTAGAACATAGTAGGCTTGATGAAGCTTTACGTGTTCTTAAAACCCTCATCTCGGCTAGATATAAACCCTCAATCACATTAATTAACCAGTTACTAGGTGCCCTTCTTAGGGAAAATAAAGGTTTTCACAATGTTTTGTTTGTATATAAAGAAATGGTGAAGGCGGCTATTTTTCCCACAATTGATACCTTGAATTTGTTGTTGGAGGCTTTGTTTGATGCTAACAGGGTTGATACTGCTTTGGATCAATACAGAAGGATGGGAAAGAAAGGGCACTGTCCTAATAGCAGGAGTTTCGAAATTCTCGTTACTGGCCTACTTACTCGGAACCTTGTGAATGAATCGATCGCTGTTTTGGATGAAATGCTTGAAAGTGGGTGTGAGGTAGAGCTTACTTTTTATGCCAGCGTAATACCTTTATTTTTTGGGAAGAACAAACAGGAGGTGGGTATGAAGTTGTTCAAAATTATGAGAGCCTCCAAAATAGTCCCAAATTCTTTAACTTATGAAGTTCTGATACGGTATTTGTCCGAACCTCCTCATGGATGATGCACTAAACCTTCTGGATGAGATGATAGATCTCAAGATAAGACCGCCTGATGGTGTATTTGGGGATATAACAAACGGGTTTTGTAAATTAGAAAAATTTGCTGAGGCTAAGTTATTCTTAGAGGATAGACAAGTTGCAGGAACAAATTGCTACAATGGACTTCTTGAAGGTTACTGCAAAGCTGGTAACTTTCTTGAGGCAAAAGGTTTAATTGGGGAAATGGTTGTGCGGAATACAGTTGATAGCAACTCTTGGAACATTTTTATCAGATCCCTTTCAGAGAATAAGAGAGTTGATATAGCTTTTCAGTTTTTCGGGAAAATGATTGTTTCCTCATATGTCCCTGACTCAGCTACTTACTCTGCTTTAATAGTAGGAAACTGTAAAGCGAATGCCCTTGAAGATGCTATGGAGCTATTCTGTAAGATTCGTAATGAACGTTGGGTTCTAGATTACAAGTCTTATGCTACTCTAGTTGAGAGTCTGTGCCAGAAGGGAAAGATTCAAGAGGCTGGTGAAGTTTTTTGCTATATGTCTACTCACAAATGTATGTTACTGTCCTCCTCATTCAATTTGCTGATAAGAGGACTTAGCGAGATAGGAAAGATTGATAAGGCAATCATGTTTCTGCCTCTGGCATACTGTTCTGGTACATCTTGTTCTAATTCTATCTACAATACTATAATGCTGGGTTTGTCCAAGTTAAACAAGGAAATGAGTCTATTGGTAGTTGTTTCAAGAATGGTTGTCGAGGGCTGCCATCTTGAATGTGAAGGATATTGTATCCTCATAAGAAGCATGACTGCACTTGGGCGGACAAACGATAGTGTTTTGTTTCTTAAATTGATGGTCCATGATGGTTTCTTGCCTGATCCTGAAACACTAGCAAATTTGGTTTCATGTTTAGCCAAAAATTCTCAGTTGCAGATGATTTTTCCCATATTAGACAAGTTGGTTTCAAAGAATGAAATTGTTAACCCGTCAATATTCAACATATTAATCAATGGTCTTTGGAAAGAGGGATATAGAAATGATGCAGGTCGCTTGTTAGATGTGATGCTGGAAAAGGGTTGGGTTCCAGATGCTGCCACTCATGGATTGTTGATTGGCTCTGGTGGAGCAGAAAAGTGTGAAATTACTCCCAGTGAAAAAGGAAACACGCTAGATGAGGTTAGCAGCATACTTGCTGAGGGCTTAGGGGAATCCTAAGGTTTATGCATTTCTGAGGCGGCATTATTTTACATTAAAATTGTCAAGTCTCCTGCTGGACCAGTTAATGGCTTAAGATTGAAGTGTTTGCCGGTGCTGTCTGGTGGTTATGGGGTTAGCAAAACCACCTATAGACCTGGTTTTGCAGATTTTCCAGCTATCCTGCAAAGGTCAATCTTGTAAATAAAGCATATCTTGTCTAGGCAGAGCAGTAGTTGCTTGATCATCTAAAGAAGAGAGAGCGAATCGTCGGACCTGAGGGAACCGCAGCATGGGGAATGTCCGCGTCTTGGATAGTAAAAAAGATTATGCGGGAGAGCTTTCGCTGGGTCGTCATTGAATGGCAGGTTAGTTCATATCTTTTGCCATCTTACTTTTTCTGAGGCATGTATAATGCATATTTAAAAGATATTTTCTTATTGTATTAGATCTCTTAAATCAATAAAATTAGCCTGATTCTTTCTTCTTGTTGGCTTTTCTTGTATGTCAGAGGACCAAACGAAACCCTTTTTTTTTTTTTTTTGCAAAAACAATTAGCTCATGACAGGTTTTTGATTAGGAAAACTTCATTTCAACCTCTGCACTTTACACTATTCATGAAACCCTTAATGCTTCCTAAATGAGTCCAACCAGGTGAATGTTTCTTAATGTTGTTAACAGAAAATTGAAGTGATTAACATAGCCTGACCTTTTCTATTGCTGGCAAACAGTTACCTCTCATATAGCTTTCAATGCTGAAATTTTGAAAACTACTGATGATTTTCAGAAGTGTGCTCTCACGTGTAGTAGCTTCATGACCAGCGATGATTAGGTACTATAGAAAGAGAGATGCGAGATTTTTTTGATTAGGTAATATAGCAGGTATTAAACCGGTATTTCCACTTTTAACGTACGAAATAGCATAATTTGACAACTTGGAAATATGAAAAAAATTGGGAGCACTTGCACCGAGAGTTTTTAGCCAAATTGACCTGCGTACTAATTGGGTAGTCAATTTCACATACGTGCTTCATAAACGTGAAATGTCATCTGCACACTTCACTTTTATTTTCAATTTGACCACTTTTTAACACCCGTTATAAAATTAATGACCCCATGTTAAAATTGTGTCAAAGTGGTACCTCATGTTAAAATTGTCCCACTTTGCCCCCTAGATCCAAAAAAATGTTAGAAATTTATAACACATGTATCAAAAAATATAAAAATTATAATATATACAGAAAACATTGATTATTTCATAATTTCATTTAAAAAAAAATCAACACATGTGCCAAAAAGAAATTTATATTAAGTTTTTATTCATTATTATATATCAAAAAATAAAACTAATTAATAGTAAAGTAACCCACAAAAATAAAATAAAAACAAAAGCTAAAATAAAATAAAAATAAAAATAAGAGCAAAATAAACTGTATAAGTGGAAAAAATATACTCGCATTAACTAAAACTTAAAAAAAGTGAGAAATGAAAAAAAAAAAAAAAAAAAAAACTGAATCAAAGAACTGAATGAGACTAACTCATCTCTTTCTTCCAATCCTTGTTTGATTTTCCCCAAAAGTTATCCTAAATTTTGAATCTTCTCCGGATACACCCAAGTCATTCAATCAGCTCGTCAGTTTCATGCTTTAATTTAGAATTAGGGTTAAGGTTAAAGTCCTCGAGCTACCTTTATATTCGACGTCGAGGTAGTTATCCAGATACATCCCAATATTTCTTTTTCATTTCTCTCTTTTTTTCTTTTATTTTTTTTAGGTTTTAGTTAATATGAGTATTTTTTTCTAATTGTACATTTTATTTTGCTCTTATTTTTATTTTTATTTTGGCTTTTGCTTTTATTTTTATTTTTGTGGGTTACTTTATTATTAATTAGCTTTATTTTTTTTTTTGATATATAATAATAATAAATAAAAACTTGATATAAATTTCTTTTTTGATACATGTGTTATATTTTTATTTTTCTTTTTTTTTAAAATGATATTATGAAATATTCAATGTTTTATGTAGATATAATTTTTATATTTTTTGGTACATGTGTTGTAAATTTTTAACGTTCGTTGGGATTCAGGGGGCCTTTGGGATAATTTTAACATGAGGTCCCACTTCGACAAAATTTAAAATCGGGGGGTGGGGGTTTCGTTAGTTTTATATCAAGTGTTATAAAAAGTAGTCAAATTGAAAATAAAAGAAAAGTAGTCAAATTGAAAATAAAAGAAAAGTAGGCATGTGATGTTTCACGTTTATGAAATACGTATATGACATTGATGCTTGTGATGGTTCTTGGTATCATAATATAATGTGGTGTGACCAAAACCATCCGAGAAAGAAAGTTGTGCAAGTTCAAACTCCCATTTACGGAATAACACACAAGCACCAATATAAATGCAACCAAAAACTGCAGAGTTGAGAGCTCATTAGAAACTCATAGATTTGTTTCTCTTCGTGTACTAAGCTATGCATATGTGAGACCTTATTTTCTTTAGGGTAAATTCTAAAACAAGCCCAAAACTTCACGGAGTGGTCCCAGATTAGGATCTCACATCCAAATTTTGATGATTTAGGGCTTAAAGTGTCTAATGTTATGGAAATCAAGGTCTTTTAAGCCCTAGATTGATAAATTGGACTTTTAAGATCTATTTTGCAACCATATGGAACTGGTTGAGCCCCAAATTGACAAGGTCTTTGCATGGATAAAATAAAAAAGCCCCATTTTGATCAAAATTTTGTCAATATAGGCTAAAATTTGGATGTGAGACCCTAAGCTGGTACTGTCCGTGGAGCTTAGGCCCTAAGCTGGTACTTACCCTTTTCTTTATTTCGATCTCTAAATGCATGACAATGTGTATATCAGCAGTGGCGTATCTAGGATTTCTCGTGAGGGTGTGCAAAATCTTATGCAATATAAAAAAAAGATAAAATAATATGCATCATTTTTATAAATACAAAAAAAGATTACAAAGATTTTCGACGTGATGACATTTCCTGAAAGTACTTCATGGTTTGAGGAAAATTCTCACTATATTCCAACCAATCAAACTCTTCATACCAATCAACATTAAACCGACGTAAAACTTTATAAATCATGGTTTGAGGAAAATTCTCAAGGCGTGGTCGACAAGGGCCTTTAAGTAAGTAGGCTCTACGAATTATTTCAAGATTCTTAGAATTGATAGCAAGGCGAGACAATGGTTTTCTCAAACCCGGATCAGCCTCATATTTAAAAGAGTTATCAACATTTACTTGAGGTTGAGAAGTACCTTGTCCAATTTCTTCTTGAACCCTTTCAACATTGACAATATTAGTATCAATCGGAGTCGATGGCTCACATCGAGGGCGTTTGGAGAAGAATCCATCAAGTTTAGACTGTTTACCTACAAACACAGAGTAAACAAATTCAAAATCTAAACAAAACCCACCACAAATATAATCAAATAAATCAAAATTTACACAAAAAAAGAACAAAACCCAACTGAGCTTACTGCCATCCCAATTCCAAAATCATCAAAAAAGAACAAAACCCACCACAAATATAATCAAAAAAGAACAAAACCCAAATAAATCAAAATTTACACAAAATTCACACAAAGCAAACACCAGGCAGTCGCCGTTCGTTCCCAACTGAGGTTCCTGCCATCCCAATTCCAAATCATCAAAATTTACAAAACCCAACTGATTTCAGATTGAATTCCGTTCTGAGCCATCCCAATTCCCAAATCATCAATTCAATATTTTTAAAATCCTAAAATTGAATTTAAAAAAATTACCTTTTTGAGACATTTGTTAATCGATTGCGGCAAAGCAACAGTCGCAGTTCGGCGGTCGGAATCGAGTCAAGGCTGCAGCGGATTGATCGGAATCGAGTCTAGGAGTGTCGCCGGTCGGAATCGAGGGGGCGTTTGGTCTGTTTGCAAATTGCGTTGGATGAAATGGAATGAAAGAAATCGTTTAAGAAGAAGAAGAGTTTTTATTTTCTGATGTTACACTTTTCATCCCTTCTCTTTCGATTAATACACTTTGCACCCCTAAGTTTTTTTTTTTTTTTTAAACTACTCGGTAATTTTTTTGCAAAAAGTCAGGGTGGGCATCTGCCCACTCTTGCGCTTAAGTAGATACGCCCCTGTATATCAGGACCTGGAATTTATGAAGATCACAGGCTGAAGACTGAAGTTGTAACTTGAGAAATTACAATCCTTGGCTATTCTTCAGAAAAGCAGCAGTTGTTGAGAAGTAACAGGAATCCTGTCAACTGGAGAAGGGCACTCCCTGAGTCATGTGCCTCTGTTTTCTCTGCACAGATGCCTGAATGTCCTTAGGCTGGTGGGAGACCAGATTGCGTTTTTGCTGCATCCGATGGTGGACTTAATGTTGTTTGATCTTGCCATTCAGTCTGGAGAAATTGCTATAAACATAAATGTCTGCTTATCAAATGAAAATATACTGCACGTAAATACTCCCTCCGTCCCAAAATGAACTTAAATTCATATGAATCTTGAATTCATCTTCACAAGATTCGACATTAAGTTTGTTGATCCATTTTCTAAATATGTCTACCATTCTCCATAAAACTTGATCCATTTTCTAAATATGTCTACCGGTCTCCATTTCGCATTCAGACTCCTTTATGGAAACACCTTATATCTTCTTCTCCGTTTTTCCTTCAACTTTGCAAAAACTAGCAGACGTAATCACATCACGCGGTTTCAACATTTTTCACAAAAGAGCAAACAATAAACAAACATCACCGTGTTTATCAAAATCTGAATTTCCTACAATATACAAAACTCACAAGAAGCTACTACCTTCCATTGAGCACAACCCCATGAACCTAACCCCTAAACCAACCCTCCTCTTTAAACAACATCAATCTGCACAAAACAACAAACCATTATAATTTCAATCAAATTGCTAAATCTCCGCGTAATTAAAGTAATTCTATGTACAATTTAATCGCTCACGTTCAAGAATCGTTATTAGGAACCACTTTTCTCCTCCCCTGGATTGCTGCTTTTCTCAGACTTTAATGGAACCACTTTCAATGGAGCCAAATCTAACGGATTATTTGATTTCTCCCCCTCGATGCTCTCACTCTTATCTATAATCGAAGACTTGCCATATTCATTATTATTATTATCATCGACCTCCATAGCCACACTATTACTAACAGTTTCAGGAACAACAATTTCACCCTCAGGCACTTTCAATTTTTCTTTCACCTTCAATTCCACCGCATTAAAGGCTGCTAAAACCCAGGGCCTGCCCAAGGGGTGGGTCAAAATGGGCAATCGCCCAGGGCCCATGCCAGCAGCTAGGGGCACAAATTTTATATCCAGTATATTGTATAACGCTTGTATTTTTTACTAATATGAAATATTAGTGCAAAATAATTTAATAAGAGAAAAATTCCTCTTTACCCACATATCTCAAATCATATCCCATCAAAACCCATTCCAAATTTAAAAAGACAACCCCCTTTTATATTTCAAATCAAAATCCCTTTAAACCCCAATAATCATATACCGGCCAAATTAATTGACGGCTCCGTTAACTATACCGTCAATCATCGCTTAATTCATGCTCCGGGCCAGAGACTTCCAAGTCCAAGAATCGCTCACAATGCTCCTCAAATGCCTCCAATGGAGGAAAGATTTCGAAGCCGACGCCATTGTTGACGAGGATTTGGGTTTTCAAGATCTTGAAGGAACAAAAACTCATGCAAATCAACCAAATTCAACTTAAAGCAGCAACAAAGAAAACTCAATTCCTTATCCAATGTTTCAGTAATTGTGCAATTGAATCAATAATATGGATACCCTTTGAAGGAGTCTTCTCTTTCTCTCTCTAATGCAGTGAACAGGGAGGAGAGAATGAAATGAGTTAGTAGTAGGGGTGAAACTTTGAAGGAGTCTTCTCTTTCTCTCTCTAAAAATTCTATCTTTCTATTTCTCTCTCTCTATCTCTAAAACAGAATGAATGTGTGTATGTTATGTAAGCATTTGTTTTGTTGGGGAGCAAGTTGCGGTATGTTTGGGGAGCAAGATTATTATCTAGGTTTTCTTGATAATTGATTGAAATTTGGTGTTTGAATTTCTTGATCTTTTTGAATTTTGTTTTAAGGAAATTTGGTTTGTGGGTTTGAAATTGGGTTTTCAAGAGTTCAAATTTAGTGTGTGAATTTCTCACTTTCGAATTTGAATTTGGTCATTTTGACTCTTTTCTGTTGTTGTTTATGATGTGGTAGATGACTCATAGCAGGTCTTATACCTTTTGCTATAAGACCTCTTATTAGTGTTGTTGTTTATGTTGTTTTTTGATGGTATAAGACCATGTGTTATTATTCTTACAATTTGTGTATGACTAATAATAGGTCTTATACCTGTTACTATAAGACCTCTTATTAGTGTTTTAACATTTTATTGTTGGGTCCTATACCGGTTGCTATAGGACCAATTAAAGGGCTTATAGCTTTCAGTATATGATGTTGTCGTCCTATACCGTTGCTATAGGACCAATTAAAGGGCTTATAGCTTTGTATATGATATTGACAGGTCCTATACCAATTGCTATAGGACCATTCAAAGGTCTTATAGCTTTATATATGATATTGACAAATCCTATAACAATTGCTATAGGACCAATTAAAGGGGTTATAGCTTTGTATAAGATGTTGACAGGTCCTATATCAGTTGCTATAGGACCATTCAAAGTTCTTATTGCTTTTTGTTTGACATTTTACACCATTGATCTGAATATTATACATTGATACTCTTTTTAGAATTTTGGTTACTGAAGTTTTTATATCCTAAAATAGTTGTTGTTAATGTGATTGTGAATGTCGTATAGTCAGTAGGTCCTATATATATGTTATTTCACTTAGCAAATAGCTTTGTATATGATGTTGCTATAAAGCCTTTGAAAGGTCTTTATAGCGGTTGGTATAGGACCTTGTAACATGATATACACAACATTTTATATAATTTAATTTAGTGCAAACTAGTACATCCCCTTTATAAAATCATAGGCAAAACAAGTGGACATACAATGAAATGCATAATAGAGCAGGTCTTATATCACTTGCTATAGGACCATTAAAAGGTCTTAAAGCTTTGTATATGATGTTGCCAAGTCGTATAGCACTTGTTATAGGACCATTTAAAGTTCTTTTAGCTGTGTATTTGATGTTGCCAGGTCCTATACCAGTTGCTATATGACCATTCAAAGGGCTTATATCTGTGTATTTGATGTTGCCAGGTCCTATACCAGTTGCTATAGGACCATTCAAAGGGCTTATATCTGTGTATTTGATGTTGCCAGGTCCTATACTAGTTGCTATAGGACCAATTAAAGGTCTTATATCTGTGTATATGATGTTGTCAGGTACCATACCATTTGCCACATTGTTATTCACAAAAAAACAATAAATCAAGTGTCTCAAAACAAAAATTTTCACACAATGGCAGGTCCTATACCACTGTCTATAAGACCTGATAAAGGCCCTTTCTCACAATTGATGAACAAGGTCAAAATTCAATTTAGGTTTGAATGGGTAATGAAATAATTTTTTTATTCCAAAATAAAAAAAAACAATAACAAGAACACTCACAGACTTTCTCTCTCACAACAACTCTCTCTCTCTCTCTAAACGGATTGAAACGCTCTCTCTCTAATCGCAAAGCGTCCTCACCGGCTACCTCCCTCAATCGTCTCCTTCACCTCAACCTAGCCTCTCCCTCTCCGGCCAAGACAACTACGGATTCTCTCCCTCACACCAAACCAACCGGCGACATCCAATTCCCCCTCAACTTCCAACACCGCTGCAAATCAACCATGCTCGATCTCCCTAAATTAGGCTTCAATAGATTCGATTGAGGCTCCAAATCAACCAGCTGTTCAGTGGTCGCCTCAACTAGGTTTGCTTCAGAAATCAAGAAATTGCTGTTGGGAATGGCAGAAATTCTCCATATCTGGGTGGGATTTGGAGGAAAAAATGGGAGTTTGTGGTTGGATTGGGTTGTTGTTGAGGGTAGAGCGAGGGGAGAGAAAATCGGAAGAGATTGAGGGTAGAGCGAGGGGAGAGAAATCATTAACGTCGGTAAAGTTTTAACAGCGGCCGTTAAGGTTGGGGTTTAAGGGGATTTTCATCTCAAATGGGTTAAAATGGCTTATTAATCTGGATTATGGGTTTAAGAGTCCTTGACTCTTTAATAAGTAATGTGTTGATGTGAAAATAAATGTGTTGATTTGATTGTAAGTGAGTAATAACTAAATGTTGGAAAAATTTATTGTTTGTGAAGGAAATTGTGTATTTTCCTTAATTGAATCGTTTGTCGTTCGACAAAGATTATTGTGGGTTTATGTTCCATTTAGTGAGAACATTAAAATGGTATATCTAGATGTCCAATTTATTATTGGATGTGAAGGATATGATAGCTCAAAATTGGTGGGTTTAAATTATAAATTATGTTTTAAATTTAACCCAATAGTGAAGTAACGGTAAAAAGATTAATTGGGATCATTACTTGCAATAAGAGTTACAAAATGTGGAGAGACTCCCCATGATTGCAAGTATAATTGCTCTCATAATAATCAAGTTTAATTGGGGACTTTTGGTGGAGCTATAAGTGTGTAACCCACTGAACGGAATAAACCGAGCTACGAACATGGGCTTGCCCGAACCTGGGCCCAACTATATTGGGCCATGGGTATTATATATTCATCAAGTGTTAGGGCCGAGCATTATCTTCCTCGTATGCCGAAGAACATTTACCTTGACTAAATGTCGCCATTCTTGGGCCGGCCTGTCTCAATTACCGAGGAGAGAAAAGTCCTTTGCTCGGCATGTCATCAATTACCGAGGAAACAAAAGTATTTTCCCCGGCATATTTTCATGTCAGCCATTTACCAAATGACGAGGAAACAAAGTCACTTTCCTCGGCTAATTTGCCTAAGGCCGAGGAAAATCATTTGTCTTCCTCGTTCCGGCTAGCGCTACACTCCTTATTCAACAAGGATTATACGGTTGTAACCCAATCAGGATTACAATTACCAATATCAATTCAAGTCAAACAAGGATTCTTTAATGTATATGATCCTCTTAAGATTATATCTTATCTCCTTACAAGTTCATTCCAACATGGATTCTACTTATCCATTCTTATAAATACAAGCCCCATGGCTCATTATTCGGTACGTTACTTTTTACATTGGAGAAACTCTGTCAATTTGATTTCTCTAATATCAACCGTGAACTTACTCTCACGCCGGAGGGCCTTTAGCCGGATCCGCCCCGGCTTAGTTTACGTGTTTTCTCTTATTTTCAGGCCTTGCAATCGCCGGAGCATTCGACGCTTGGATTTGGGCTGATTTGACGATTTTGGCATCATCAATTGGTTCCATTGCCGGGAAATCGATTCAAACACCCTTTGTTTGGCCTGGAAAATCTCGCCTGAGAAGCTATTTTCCGTTGGATTTGTTCTTGATCGAAATTGGTAATTTTCGCTCCGACAGCTCTGTTCTTGATTCGGTCGGAATTTGTAAACTTCCACCGGAAATCGCATTAATTCGGCCGGAACCGCTAGTTCACGACTGAAGCGAAATTTGTGGCTTGAGTTTTTGTGTTGGGAAAATCACAATTGGCTGTTTGTTTTGGTTAAAATTTACCCTAATTTTAGCCATAAATTCTGCAGTGAAATTGTGATTTTTGGAAAATTTTGCATCTAATAACTGTTTGTGATTCGTAATGGACGGACAATTCACAAGTGTTATCTGAGGATCCCACCCAAGTGAATGGGGAAACACCGGAGCCGAGGAGCCACTGCCTCCTCCTCCTCCTCTACCTCAAGCCGATGCCATTCCTCCCCTTGCCATGACTCTTCGCTCCAGAGGTCAGGCAAATGCCGAGGGAGAGGGCAATGACCTTCCTCGTCCTACTCGTACTCGTGGGAAGCAAGCAGGAAGGAAGAAAACAAAGAATGCCGACGCCGGTCAAGCAGGAGGATCTCAACCCGTTGACCGACGCTCTTTGTTACACAAACAAATGGAGACTTTGCAAAGGATGTATGAGACACAAGTTGCTCTGTTGCAAATGGACCCAGACCATTCCATGGCTCCCTTCATTGTACCATCAATGGGCCCACCTTTGAGAAAGGAACAGGGAGAGCATCAGGCTCCTCCCCTGAAGACTGCTGAGCTACCACTGCCAACTCCCAGGGATTCTCCTCATCCTCGGCATAACAGTAAGCATAAGGAGCCTGTGGTCGACCTGAGAAGCCAAATAACTCCTAGGGAAGAGGAAGTGAACTCCAAGGACCTAAGAACAAGACTCAGCTTGAATAGACGCCTATCACCTGCTCGCCTCATCATGACACCTAGGCGTCCCGCGTCTCCTCGAGCTCGTCGGCCAGATTCTCCTCGTCCTCGTCATTCAGATTCTCATCGTACTCGTCGACCGGACTCTCCTCGTCCTCGGCATCGGGAATTTGCTAGGCCAAGGACCCCAGAGCCCTACAGGATGATACTTGGCGCACAAGACCTGGAACCAAGACGTGATAGGGCCCCCTCCAAACGTGATGGTCACCGTCATGAAGAAAAGCATAGTAGGGTGAATGATCGCCCCAAAGAAAAGTCCGTTAGAAGCTCCCAACGAAGCACTCGCTCAAGCAGTGAGAAGGAAATAGAAACAAAGCAATGGGAGCTGCTGAAGCAAAGGCTGGATGATATGGAGAGGGGAAAGAAGTATAATGACGATGATTATGATTGGGCCACCCGTCCGTTTTCCTTGAGGATAACTGCAGCACCTCCCCATCCTAACCTCAAACTCCCAAATTTCGAGAAATATAACGGAACCACTGACGCCAAGGACCACGTGCAAAGTTTTGAACAAACCATGAATCTCCTCACCACTGCTGATGACTTGCTATGCAAAGCTTTCGCGAGCACCTTCTCCGGAACAGCTTTGACCTGGTTCCGTGAGCTCAAGAAAGGTTGCATCGATTGCTGGAGGGGCATGAGGAGAATGTTCTTAGATCACTTTGCCACGGCTGGGAAGAGGAAGATGAGATTAACCGACTTGGCCAACATTGAACAAGGGAAGGGGGAGACCACCCTTAGCTACTACAACAGGTTCCGAAAAATGGCAGATCAAGTCGAAGAAAGCCTTACTGATAGGGAGGTCATAGTTTGCTTCAACTCTGGATTAAAGTCTGGCCCCCTCATTTATGAACTCTCAGCCAGGGAACCCAGCTCCAAGGCCGAATTGTACAAAGTGGCTTATGCCATTTCCATGGTGAAGATAAGACAAAGAAAAGGGGAGCCGACAAGACGGAACCCGAAGCAACTAATTCCCCGAGAATGACAATGGGAACGGCAAGAAAGGAAAAATAAAACCGTAAGCACCGAGAAGCTGGAGTTCACCCCCCTTACAAAGCCCATCTCCGAAATCATGCAGATGGTGAACCTTCCTCCACCTCGTCCGCTGACTGATAACCCGAAGTATCCCGCAACAAGAACAAATACTGTGATTTTCACAAGGACAACGGGCACACCACTGATGGTTGCTGGGCCCTTAAGAAGATAATCCAACAATGGGTTGACGAGGGAAAATTAGACCGTTATGTCATGAAGAAAGATGGCAAGCGAAAGCGGAAGCAAGAGGAGAGTGAAGATGATTCCAAGAGTGAGGATGAAGATCGAAGGCCTCCTAGGGCTAAACTACATGTGATCCGCGAAGAGGTGACCTCCACCAGAAAGCTAAGGGATCAGATTCACGAGCTAAGCAAAGTATACCATGTCCCGCTTGGATCCATAAAGCGAAGAAGTCATTAGTTTTTCTCCGAATGAGTTGGCGGGAAGTCGAGCGGCTCGTGAGCGTACCATTGGTCATCAAGGGTCGAATTGACAATGTCGAATCTGAAAGACTTCTTGTTGACACGGGGGCCTCCAGTGACATCTTGTACTATTCAGCCTTCCAACAAATGGGGTTGAAAGACACTGCGCTAGAGCCATATCATGGAAGGCTTGAAGGATTCACCAACCATAAGGTTGGAGCGAAGGGAACCGTGGAACTAGAACTCGAAGTCGGCGATCATCCCTTCCGAGCCAAAGCTACTGTCACTTTTATAGTCATGGATTTGACTAGTGACTATCATGCGATCATCGGCATTCCAAGTCAAGCCAAACTTGGGATGGTAGCCTCCCTTCCTCACCAACGAGTTAAATTTCCCACTCGTGGCCGGCATCGGATGCGTGAGGGCAACCCCCAAAGATTTCTTGGAACATGTTGTCAAGAGCCGGAAGAAGTCAAAAAGCGTGGAGATAGATACGCCCGAGGAGAACATCAAGATCACCAAATCTCAGAAGACCACGGAAACTAGCTCTAGAATGAACTATATCCGTGAAGTATGGGAAAGTGAGGAAGAGGAACCTATGGTCCTAGAAATTGTGGATGACCAAGGCATAACTCTAACCACACTGGAAGAAGAGCCTATGGTCCTAGAAACTGCGGATGACCAAGGCATAGTTCCACCCATCTCCGAGGAAGACCCCATTCTCGTCAATGACCAGAACTCGGGGGCCAACCATGACTCGGGGAAGAACGATCTTCCAGACATTGATAAACTTATGGAGGAAGAAGGCCTCAATGTAAACGACAATGAAGGGAGAAGAATCAGAGATCATCATCGAATCCCTGGAATTTCGAGACGGACCAGAAATGAAGCCTGTAGATGAGCTAGAAGAGGTAGTCATTAATCCTGACTATCCCGAACAAAAAATCAAGCTAGGAGGCCAGCTATCACAGGAAGAGAAAGAAAGAATCATATCCCTCTTGAAAAACAGTCTCGACGTCTTTGCTTGGAGAGTCGAAGACATGAGGGGAATCAATGAAGAAGTAGCCCTCCACCGCTTAGAAGTTGATCCTCTAGCGAAGACCATCTCCCAGACGAGGAGAAATTTTGCAAGGGACAAGGAGGAAGCTATAAAAGAAGAGGTGCAGAAATTACTCAGCGCTGGAATAATTCGCGAAGTTAAATACCCTGTTTGGTTGGCTAATGTCGTTATGGTGAAGAAGCAAAATGGGAAATGGCGTATGTGCATAGACTTCACTGATCTAAACAAAGCCTGCCCCAAGGACAGCTATCCTCTCCCCAGAATCGACAAGTTAGTGGACTCCATTTCTGGACACCAAACTCTCAGCTTCTTAGATGCCTACTCAGGCTATCATCAGATAAAAATGGCGAAAGAAGACATCGAGAAGACTGCCTTTCAAACACCCGTGGGGAATTTCTGCTACATTATGATGCCTTTTGGGCTCAAGAATGCTGGTGCCACTTACCAACGGATGGTAAATCAAGTTTTTGCAAGTCAGATAGGTAGAAACATGGAGGCTTATATTGATGACATGGTCATAAAGACCAAGGAAGGCAGCCACGTTCCTGACCTAGAAGAAACCATTCATAACCTCCGAGCCAACAACATGAAGCTGAATCCAAGCAAGTGCGTGTTCGGAGTTACTGCAGGGAAATTTCTGGGCTTCATGGTTTCCCAAAGGGGGATTGAAGCAAACCCAGAAAAGATCAAGGCTCTCATTGACATGAAGGAACCTACCACCATCAAGGAGGTCCAAAGACTTAATGGAAGAATTGCAGCCCTTGGAAGATTCATCGCCAAGTCCGCCGAAAAGTCACTGCCTTTCTTCAAGGTATTGAAGGGTACCAAGAGCTTCTCCTGGACTCCTGAATGCTCGGAAGCATTCCTCCGGTTGAAGGAGTACTTGGGTTCCCCTCCCTTGCTTAGTCCGACTACCGGTGAGATGCTATATGTCTTCCTAGCCGCCACCGATCACGCCGTCGTACTGTCTTGGTTCGAAAGGATGAAGAAATTCAGAAGCCAGTCTATTATGTCTCAAAGGCCCTGTCCGATGTGGAAAGCAGATATTTCAATGTGGAGAAGATAGCATACGCCCTAGTCATTGCCTCAAGGAAGCTGCGTGCATATTTTTCTGCACACCCTTATCACCGTCTACACCAACGAACCATTGAAGAAAATCCCTTCGCCAAGTTGGGACGGCTCGACGTCTCCTTAATTGGGTCAATCGCTCTCAACGGAGTTTGATATCACTTACCAACCAAGGAAGACCCTTCCTAGCACAGCCTTTGGTTGACTTCATGGTCGAGACCGCCTTTATGGGTGAGCATCTCCCACCTCCCGGAAGCAAAACGCGCCGGAGGAAAAAGACTCTCCCATTTGAACTCCCATCCAACTGTTGGATCCCGTATACGGACGGATCGCCTACCAAGGAAAGAAAGCGGAGCCGGAGTAGTACTAGCAAGCCCGTAAGGAGAATATACTATACAAGATGCCATCCCGCTTCAGTGTTTCCCGCCTCTAACAACCAAGCTGAATACGAGGCTCTCCATATTTGGCATTGAGTTGGCCTCCTTCTATGGAGCAACTAAGGTGGGCTGCTTTCTGTGACTCCCAGCTTGTTGCCAAACAAGTGAAAGGAGAATATAACACTCAAGATGTCACCCTTGCCAAATATAGAGACCTGGTCCTAGATATGACGAAGAAAATGGAATTTTTCGAGCTCAAGCGTATAGGAAGGGAAGACAACCAAGTCGCAGACGTTCTCTCCAAACTAGCCACCATGGACGTTTCCTTCTGAGACCAACCCATATGTAGTTTATGCCGAGGAACCCGCGTATGAAAGATTACAAGTCATGCTTACGGACGAGGAAGAGAGATGGCCGGATCGATGACTACATCGAATACATTGAGAAGGAGAAACTCCTATAAGACGATGCTCGAGCCAAGCTTATCAAGAAGAGGTCTCCAAGATTCGTGGTGATGAACGGAATCCTCTACCGAAGATCTTTCACGAAGCCCCGCTAAGGTGTGTCTATCCCAAGGAAACCGAGAACCTCCCGGCGTAAGTACATGAAGGTGTTTGCGGCGGACACCTGGGGCCGAACCTTAGGCGACAAAATCATAGCAGCTAGGTTACTACCGGCCAAACCTAAGGGAAGACGCAGCATGCCTATGTTCGAAAGTGTGACAAATGCCAAAGGTTCTCTGACATTCCAAGACTACTGCAGCCGAGCAAACACTTGTAATACCTACGTGGCCATTTGATATGTGGGGATCGACCTCATTGGACCCTTCCCACCCGCCCGTGGTAATTGCAAGTACGTGATAGTAGCTGTTGATTACTTCTCCAAGTGGATAGAATCCAAGGCATTGGCCAAGATAACGGAAGAGAATGCGATCAACTTTGTTCATGACAACATCCGGGTGCGCAGATTTGGCCTTCCGCATACAATTGTTTCTGACCATGGCCTCCAATTCTCCACGGCATTTACAACCGAATTGGGAAGAGTCAAAGTGCGCCATGCAAAATCTTCGCCAGCAGACCCCAAGGCAACGGCCAAGCAGAAGGCGCCAACAAACCGGTCCTAACCGCCCTCACCAGAACCTTGAAGGACGCGAGGTGTAGATGGTTGGACGAACTTCCCTAGCTTTATGGGTCGTTTCGCACAACCACCCGGGGGCCAACCGGGGAAACCCCATTCGCACTAACTTTCGGTTCTGAGGCTATGGCACCGGCAGAGATGGCCATCCCTACAGTAAGGAACTCCCATTATGATGAGCAAGTCAACAAGGTCAATAGGCTCCTAGCCCTGGACACGATAGATGAAAAACGACTAGCCGCGCAGATGAGGATGGTGAATTACAAGCAAAGGACCAAGGCATATCACGACAAGAGGGTCATCAAAAGAGTATTCCAAGTGGGCGATTGGGTACTTAGAAAGATTGAAGCCAGCGGGTCGGAAAACGAACAAAACAAGCTCTCCCCAAATTGGGAAGGTCCCTATGTCGTCACTCAAGTCATTCGAGAAGGGACCTACAGATTAAGGACGAAGGAGGGGAAGGATCTCAAGCATCCATGGCATTAGACAACCTTAGAAAATATTATCACTAGTCTAGTTTATTTTGCAATAGATTAGTTCTTTATTTTCGGTCTTTTGTTTTTCTTTTTGTCTTTTTAGTTGGATAGGATTGCAGCTTCTATGTAATCGCATTTCGGTTCTACGGCCGGTCTTCTTCCACGATATGCAAAACCACTATCAACTATCTACAGCCAACTTTCCGGAAGTAAAGAGGACTTTATCTCTCAGCTCTCTCAAACACGCTAGCCAGACGAAGTGTCTTCCTTGGCTTTACGGCTATGAAAACATTTGAAGACCAAGGGGTCTTCCTTGGCTATTAAACACGATAACCACCCGGCTTAGCCAAACAGACCCAGGGTCTTCCTTGGCACTTTGATGGCTTACAACGGCCAGACGAAGTGCTTCGCCTTTGATAAACGCAACGACGGCCGAGGCGAGGTAATTTTTCCTTGGCACACGATGGCTTACCACGGCTAAGACAGGGTCTCTCCTTGTGCTTTGATGGAAGCTTAAAGCGGCAATGACCCGAGGTCTTCCTTGGCACGATGGCTTGCAAAGCGGCCAAGACCAAGGGTCTTCCTTGGCTGATGGCTTACCCAAAGCGGCCAAGACCAAGGGTCTTCCTTGGCACGATAAAGCTTACCAAAGCGGCCAAGACCAAGGGTCCTCCTTGGCACGATGGCTTACCAAGCGGCCAAGACGAGGTCCTCCTTGGCCCGATGGCTTACTGCAAGCGATCCAAGACCAAGGGCTCCTCCTTGGCCTAACTGGCTGTACCATGACATCCACCCGAAGGCCACCTTGGTTCAGGGGGTCACGTCATATTTAAAGCCAGAGGAAAACTTCCTCGGCCTAAATGACGTACGAGCATGAGTTAAAGCCGAGGAAACTTCCTGAAATGGCCAAACCACTTGTTCACATATGCAAGACAAATAAGGGACCTTCTTTGGATTCCCACCTTCTCCAAGTCCGAGATTGCCTCACTGCCTGGCATGCAAGGATACGAGCAAGTTATTGAAACTAACAAGAATCATAGCAAAGGATTTTTTCATTAAAATTCAAATGAAATTACATATCCTATCATCTATTACAAAAAGCATAACAAGAAAAAGCTGATTCTAAGATTGTGATGACACATCATCAAAAAGGCTTTTCAAGCCAATCTGTTGATTAATGGAGCCAGGAGGAGGAAGGCTCCCTTTGATTGGTAAGGCATCGGTTTCCTCGGCCCTCTTCCTTCCTCGGCTTCCATGACCTCAGAGCTCCTCCTCGTCTGGATGGCCTCCTTAGGTCTTTAATGTTGCCAGGGGACTACAGGGGGGCCTGGCCTCCACACTTCCCCTGCATGCGTGAGCATCCTTGGCCGCTTCCTCAATTCCAAGTTGCTTGCGAGAGAAGGGGACTAAGTGATGGAGGGCCCTAACTTCCTCACTACTATTGGTCTAGGCATATCGACATAGCTATTTTGTTGATGTCAAGGCCGGTGGAGGGATGGCCGAAAATGCATCCTGGCAAGACTGAAGGTATCCATCTTCGAACATTGTAGCCGTTTGCTCATCCACGAGGCGTCTGGAGAGGAGCCGAGCTATGCTACCACAGCATCCTTGAATGCCGGGACTCTCTCTTTGAAGCGCGCCCACGGCCTCGTTTTCTTCCGGGCGGGAAGGGCAGCCTCCAGCCCTTGGTATTTGGCCTCGGCTGTCCTCGGCTTTCAGCACGAAGCTCGGCCTTATCCGTAATGGAAGCTTTGAGTCGGCTCACTCCTCCTTTAAGCCTGGAGGAAGGCTCCGTCGGCCTTGGCCTTCTCTTCCTCGGCCTTGGCCTTGCTTTCCTCGGCCCTCTTCACCTCAGGCTTCCCACCTTCGCCTTAGGCCTGGCTGCCTTGGATAGCTTCGGCATCTTTGGCCTTGAGAAGTTTAACCAAGGAAGACTTCTGAGAATCGCTTTTGGCCAGGGCTGCCTTGGCCTCATTCATGCGTCACGGTCTTCTTCTTGGCCAAAACATTTTCATAGGCCGTGGCAGAAGCCTAACTGAAAGAAAGTTCAAATATTATGTTAAAAGAATGTATCAAATCAAAACCCCAATGATCAACGAAGCAAGTGGGAAAGGATATTCACCTCGGCAATTCAAGAGGCCCTCCTTTGCGACGAGGGCAAGGTATCATCGGCCTGGGAGCCTCCTGGACCAAAGAGCATCATAAGCATCCTCGTCCATAGATCTACGGGCCCCGGGGCTGCGCCCTGATCGTACCAAGGGCCCCGTCCTAGCTTGCCCCAGAGGAATTCCTTTGTAGCCGAGGAACATTGATGGCCATGCCTCTTGGCTTGGCGGCTCGTCGCGCCGCGTCGATAGTCTCAATATTCTGCATGGTTAGAGAGGAGGAGGAGGCAGCATCAGCACAGGGGAGCCTCAACGTGGGGAGCCCCACCCACATGTCAGCCTTCTTAGTTACGGGCTCCTCGCGCGCTCGAGGCTTGGGCTCTTTTGGAGCCGGATCTCAGAGCAACAGGCGGCTTTCCTCGGCCTTCCGCCTCCTGCGGCACCAGATGGAAAGGAATTAAACCATGTCACCAGCCTATGGGATTCAACATTGGAGTCCTCGGATGCCGCGTCCTCGGAATTAATCTCTGATGCACTTTAAGAGGTAGGGGCTTATCACCCTGGACACCGAAGCAGCAAGAGTTACGAGCATTGGCCTCCCGTCCTTCCCTCTCCACACTAGAAGTTGACTTCTTGCTCAGCTTTCCTCCGCCCGATGACTCTCCTGAGGACTTAGTCTCCTTCACCTGCAAGGTGGCTTCTTCCTCAGTGAGTCAAATCACGTAAAGACAAGGAAAGAAATGGTCGAAGTACGAGCAATAAATAATATGCAAAAAATTACAAGTATAGGATAAAAGTTTACGTCGCCGACAGATGTTAGGTGCCTCCAATACATTGGTCGCGAGCCACGCTACGTCGTGGCACCTAATACAGGCCTCGTAGAAATACAAAGCACTGATGTACTGCCGTCCAATCATTGAAGCGACGACCTCGTTTAACATTTACAAGGGAAGCTACCCCATCTTGCTTCTCAGGCTATCCAAATCCTGCCCGGATATAGAAATGATCCAAGGATTCAACTTGCTTCCAGCCCAGGGACCCTACCACAGCAAACTCTTCTAGGCGTCCATTAAGATTCGAAGCTTTGAGTACACTCATATTGTTGGACAGCTTGAAGGAAGATGTTGGATCACCGCAAGGAGCCTGGAACTCCCAACCACAGCGGCTCTCAACTCGGATGACACTGATGATCCCGGCCTGGAACTTTACTAGAGCATGGGGAGGAGCAATTTTGGTTTCCTGATTGGCGCTCCTAATTACTACAAATACATTGTTTCCTTAATGACTTGGATAATATAGAAATGACGGAAGGCTCCGCCTGGTCGGCTCATAGAGTGGAAACTACGGGAGAGGATGATAAGGCGGACCAAAACCCTGAGTGCTTTTAGTTGGCGGTCCTAACATGGGTTTGGAACGCCTTTACATCATCCAAAAATTCGCAAGATGAAGGGGTCCAAAGAGAAGACGAAGCCCTTGTTGGTTGCCGTTTATAATAGAAGTGGACATAGATCTTGATTTGTAGTAGAAGTTCGTCTCCTCCTTCTCCGTCTTCGGCTCAATCTTGCCCATATAAGTTAACTTGTACTCATCCCTGGTTCACCTTGTGAACTTGGAGTGAATTTTCCAATCATGGGATCCCCAGCAGCTTCGGTGCCCTCTCCACTGCTTTCCTCGGCTGCACCCGCTCTCTCGGACTCTCTTAGCAGTTTAGGCGGGCGTCGGCTTGTGCACCTTCAACGAAGGCGTCAACAATCCGAGTAGACGAGGAGGGGCTCACCTTCTCTTCCCGTCATATCTCGCATAAAGACAGAGGAGACCAAGTTATTTACCTCGTCGATGGCCATTACCAATGGCAAGGGGAAGGAAGTATTCCCTCCTCCGTCATTCCATAAGGCCGAGGAAGGAAGATCTCCTTCCTCTCGTCATT
Source organism: Adenophora triphylla var. japonica (assembly GCA_022495995.1). Lineage (NCBI taxonomy): Eukaryota > Viridiplantae > Streptophyta > Magnoliopsida > Asterales > Campanulaceae > Adenophora > Adenophora triphylla. The sequence goes on along the minus strand of JAFEMH010005033.1, from coordinate 4,489 downwards.
TCATAAGGCCGGGAGGAAGGGGACCGTACCTCTCGAGACGCTCACGCATTTCGCGATGGGGAGGCCGGGTAGGACAGGTTCGATGTGCTCCACCATTTGAGCCACTATCCTCGGAAACACTATGATGCTTAGGAGAACGAGACTCAATCCTATCTGATTCTTGTGGAGTACGGGTATCTGAATGAATAAACGGGAGCGGCTTGTAACCCCTCGACCGCTTGCTTATATCATCCAAGTTCAGGCATCATCCATAGGACCCTCTCTTATCTCACACTGGATAGACCCTCAAATTTCCAGTATGATATCCATAACGGAATCAGGAGAATGGTCCCGAAGATCGAGCCATTTCTAAGGGGAATCAAAAACGAAGGGTAGTTCATTCAATATTCTAGAAATTTCATATAAGGAAATGCAAAGAGAATTGAAGAAATGAAGTTTTTAAAGTTTTTATCAAGAAAAGCTTCAACCTTCAACAATGGCGGTTCTTGGCATAGACAAATTCACTCTGAAACCCTAGACAACGCTTGGAGCACTGGAAACCACAAAGGGAGGAATTTCATACACGAGTTTCTGCGAGAATGAACGGAATCACGCAGTAAAGCAACTTCGCCTGGTAAAAACAAAGCTCATGCTGAAGCTGGAGTTGAAGGTTGCCGCTGATCGCTGAAATCCCTTTTGCCTTTGCTCTCAATTGCTTGGGGTTTTGTAAAGAGTGAAATGAAAAGGGTTTTAGTTTTTATACCCACTCCAATAAGGGTCAACAGGTGGGTAAAGTAAAGATCCAGTGCCCGGAGTCCCAAGAATTAAATGCGAAATGATGGTTTTTGGGACGCTGACAAGACTGGGGGGCCCTAAGGAATGTGGCAAACGTCAGCCATATGAAGCGACACCTTGAGGATGCGTGTCAAACTGTTCGTATTCCATATGCTGAGGCCGAGCTGGAACTTTCTATTCGTCTAGGCGAAAGGCTAGAAAGTTGGGGGCCACTGAACGGAATAAACCCAGCTATTTCTGAGCATGGGCTTGCCCGAACACTGGTGCCCTAACTATATTGGGCCACTGGGTATCTATATATTCAATTTAGTGTTAGGGCCGTAACATTATCTTCCTAATGTATGCTTGAGAAAGAACATTTATCCTTATGACTAAATGTCGCCATTCTGTAAAATGAAGCTCGTCTCAATTACCGAGGAGAGAAAAGTCCTTTGCTCGGCCTATGTCATCAATTACGAGGAAACAAAAGTATTTTCCCACGGCAATATTTTCATGTCGGCCATTTACCAAATGACGAGGAAACAAAGTCACTTTCCCTGTCGGCTAATTTGCCTAAGGCCGAGGAAAATCATTTGTCTTCCTCGGCGTTCGCTAGTGCAGTTACACTCCTTATTCAACAAGGATTATACGCTTGTAACCTAATCAGGATTACAATTACCAGATATCAATTCAAGTCAAACAAGGATTCTTTAACGAGATACTGATCCTCTTAAGATTATATCTTATCTCCTTACAAGTTTTCATTCCAACATGGATTCTACTTATCCATTCTTATAAATACAAGCCCATTGGCTCATTTATTCGATGACGTTACTTTTTACATTGGAGAAACTCTGTCAATTTGATTTCTCCTAATATCAACCGTTGAGACATTACTCTCACGCCAGGAGGAGCCTTTGGCCGGATCCGCCCCGGCTTAGTTTACGTGTTTTCTCTTATTTTCAGAGCCTTGCAATCTGCCGGAGCATTCGACGCTTAGATTTAGGGCTGATTATGACGATTTTGGCATCATCACTCACAAATGAAAGAAATAATTTTTCCTTCAATCTTCCTCCTTCCTCTTGAAATTTGTTCATCTTTTTCTTTGGCCTTTTTTCTCAGATTAGTTTTGAAGTTTGGTGATTTTGTTTAAGCATGAAGTGAAGATCCGCCGGAAAACTTTAAGTGCAAAGTTTGTTTCGGTTCATCCGTCTTTTTTATCACATGTGTCACACCTGACTTCGCATCCAAGCAAATTCAAGATGACGATTCAAGGAGGTTACCGACACGGATTCAAAAACAAACTCAAGACATATGAATTTACGGTTTTCTCTTTATTATTTTTATGCTTGTATATTATATTTCAATTCATTGTAAATTCTTTTCTCATTTGTGCTTGATTGTATAGATTTTGTCTAACAATCTTAAGACTAATTCTCCTATTTGAGAAAGAATTACGAGATTTGAAAAATCCGGTGGATCAATGACCACAAGAGAAAAGATGTAAAGAGATGGCAAAAAGAAGAAGGAAAATTGATGGAAAAGAAGCAAATTTCCAAGCACAGATTTTGCTATGACCTATCTGTGGAAAAACTTCATTTTTCAGTCTTCGTTAATCGTTGGAATCGAGCTGAAATTTGTTGTGCATGTTCACGACTCATAGGAGAAGATTCTGAACGCGGTGGAGATTGGAATCTGATAAGGTGAAAGTGAAGATAAAAATTTCGGATCAGAGCAGTTTTTGTGAACTAAAACATTTTTTTTAATTTCTGTTTAATGAGATTAATAAAGATGGAAAGATTGATGCTCCGTTGTACATCAACTATGTCAGTAAACAATGATTGTATAAACCAATTGTGTCTAAGCCTCATGTAGTGGTTATACATCATGTAAAGAGATTGGAAAGTTCATTGAAACTAAGACACATTGGAAGATTAAGTCTTTCAACGTTTAGTTGACAAAGATAATAGGTCTTCTTACGAGAAGTTGTTAAAATTTATTAGTTGCATTGGTGACCAAGGTCACAAAGGTTAACATAACAGGACTACAACGGAAATGAAAGAAGTTGTTAAATCCTTGCTATTATTGTTAATAGTGACAAAAGTCACAAAGATAAAAACAATAGAGCTACTTGAAAGAAGTTGTAAATTCTATTGTTTGTGAACATTGAAAAATGTTACAAGAACTAAAACCATAGGGCTTCTCTGAAAGAAGTTGTTAAAACCTATTGGGGAATTATGTGACTAATGTTACATAAAGATAAAAACAATAAGACTTCTTGTAAAGGAAGTTGTTAAATCTTATTGTTGTTGATGATGACAAATAACACAAAATATTTAGAATGAGAACTTCTAAAAGAAATTGTGTATTTTGTAAATGAGAATGTGATTTTTCTCTAATCTAGAGGCTCCAAGATGAGACCTTTAATGTTTTGGAATTATCAATCTTTAATTTACAATTCCATTAAGGAATTTAAAGGTTTATATATATGAGTGGTTATGAGAAATAAATTGTATTAATTCTCCTATCTGAATTAGCAATTTATTCTTAAAGTGAATTCTCTAAATAAGTTAGAGAGTTATATTTGTAACAACAAAGTGATAATTGTTGAAAATTAAAGGCTCTTTGTGTGGAGACAAATCTCTAATGGAATGTGGTTGTTCCAAATATATTGAATCACCATAGTGAGAAATTAGAAAATTTTGTTGGCTCCTCTACTTTAAGTGACGGCAACAAAATATGTTCTACTTGACCACCTTGAACTTAGAGAGATTTCTTTTGGAAAATCTTATAAAGTTGGGTGAAAATGAGACGGATGTTTTCAAGCCATGGGTATGGTTGAATCCAGATCACCTTGTGTTTACTTCGTTGTGTGTTTGTAATCCATAAAAGCTAACAAGCTCTTGAATGTGTTTGGTAATGTACATCTACTGAAAAAGAAGACAAGCTACGGAGTATTATTTATTTATTTCACGTTGTAGGTCCAGAAGCGTGCGCTTGACTTGGTCCGTGAGGATCCAGAGCTGTCTCACCCTGACCTTGGTGCAGGCACCCCTAGTCGACGTTGAAATCAGAGGTGTACCTGCTCTCCAGGTTCTAGGAGACATATGTCTGGAAATGAAAAAAAACTTGCTCAACTGTAAATTTACAAGAGGGTAACTTGTCCGTTCCGCCCTTCAGTGATCTCCGCCTTTCATGTTCATCCCAAAAAGAAAATAGAACGTGCTTTAGTTGCACTACACAAGCTTTGAAGTTTTGATTTCGCTTTTCATGTTCATCCTAAAATAAAACAGAACTAACTTTAGTTGGCATCATACAGACTTTGAAGCTTTGAATCCAGTCCCTGCAGATATGATCTTTACGTGCTGATCCTCCAATTTGAAGAGAGAGAATACACATTATAGGTGTGCATGTAGAAGTCTTCTCTGAATGACTTCATCCTGTGGAAGATGATATACTTGCAAGGAAGCAATGCCTCACATACTTTGATTTTACAGCAAAACGAGAACGATGATGAATCGGAAGTCCAAAATGTATTTTTGTTGTAATAGCATTTGTACTTGCAGGCTGCAGCTGATTTTATACACAATGATATGTAACACTCTTGTTAATTTGATGGAGTCCTGGTTGAAAGAAATGAAATTCTTAAGCTTATAAATGCTTTATTCACCATGAACATTCTCTCTCTCTCTCTCTCTCTCTTCCATTACAAACTGCAAGAAACATTTGCCCTTCT